>JAHUXG010009811.1:0-22762 GCA_020740815.1 Sciurus niger
ATGTTTCATTGAAATGCATTCGTGAAACTTTCTCAGAAAAGCAACCTCAATGAGGCCTTTTCAACCTGCTCCTTAGACTAAGGCAAGAGCAGTACATAAGGGCCTTGTTTAGAAAACGTGGAGAGAGAGTACACAAATTTTGGCAGCACAGTGGGAACTAGGAAAAGAGAGAGTACCCCGAGTTTCCTGAAAATTCAGTCGTACATTTGCTCAGAAAAATCAATTCAGTTGCTGCCTGAAAGTGCATACATATGGAATGCTCAGTTCATGGAAAGCGAAGCGGTTAGTTATAGCAGAAGAACCGTGCTTGGTGGAACAACGACATCTGTGCAGCAAAGTGGGAATGAGGAGGGGAGTTGATAGACAAAGTTTCATTGAAATCCATTCTTGAAATTTTCTCAGAAAAGCAAACTCAATTTCAGGCCTTTTCAAACTGCTCCTTGGACTGCTGCAAGAGCAATACATAAGGGGCTTGTTTAGAAAACGTGGAGGAAGAGTGCTCAGAAGTAGGGAGCAGAGTTTGAACGCGAAAAAGACAAAGTACCCTGACTACCAAGAAAATTCAGTCGTTCAATCACAAAACTCAATATAGCTGCTGTCTGAAAGGGCGTATATAGATAATGCTCAATTCATGGAAAGCGAAGCGGTTTGTTATAGCAGAAGAACCCTGCATGGGGGAAACACCACATCTGCGCAGCAAAGTGGGAATGAGGAGGGGAGTTGACAGGCAAAGTTTCATTGAAATCCATTCGTGAAACTTTCTCAGAAAAGCAACCTCAATTTCAGGCCATTTCAAACTGCTCCTTGGACTACTGCAAGAGCAATACATAAGGGGCTTGTTTAGAAAACGTGGAGGAAGAGTGCTCAGAAGTAGGGAGCAGAGTTTGAATGAGAAAAAGACAAAGATTCCTGACTTCCATGAAAATTCAGTCGTGCATTTGCTCACAAAACTCAATTCAGATGCTGCCTGAAAGTGCCTGCCTAGGGAAAGCTGAATTCATGGAAATCGAAGCAGTTTTTATTACTTAAGAACCATGCATGGTGGAACCACCACATTTGCGCAGCAAATTGGGAATGAGGAGGGGAGTTGATAGGCATAGATTCATTGAAATCCATTCGTGATACTTTCTCAGAAAAACAACCTAATTTCAGGCCTTTTCAAACTGCTCCTTAGACAACTGAAAGAGCAGTACATAAGGGGCTTGTTTAGAAAACGTGGAGAGAGAGTGCAGATTTTGGCAGCATAGTGGAAACTAGGAGAAGAGAAAGTACCCGGAGTTTCTTGAAAACTCAGTCGTGCATTTGCTCTGAAAACGCAATTCAGTTGCTGCCTGAAAGTGCATGCATAGGGAATGCTGAATTCATGGAAATCGAAGCAGTTTGTTATAACAGAAGAACAATGCATGGTGGAACCACCACATCTGCGCAGCAAAGTGGGAATGAGGAGGGGAGTTGATAGGCAAAGTTTCATAAAATCCATTCGTGAAACTTTCTCGGAAAAGCAAACTCATTTTCAGGCCTTTTCCAACTGCTCCATGGACTATTGCAAGAGCAGTACATAAGGGGCTTGTTTAGAAAACGTGGACAGAGTGCACAGAAGTAGGGAGTAGAGTTTGAACGAGACAAAGACAAAGTACCTTGACTTCCATGAAAATTATGTCGTGAAATCAGAAAACTTAATTCAGTGCTGTCTGAAAGGTCGTGCATAGGGAATGCTCAATTCATGGAAAGTGAAGCGTTTGTTATAATAGAAGAACCGTGCATCGGGGAACCACCACATCTGCGCAGCAAAGTGGGAATGAGGAGGAAAGTTGACAGGCAAAGTTTCATTGAAATCCATTCGTGAAACTTTCTCAGTACAGCAACTTCAATTTCAGCTCCTTTTACACTGCAGATTAGATAACTGCAAGTGCAATACATAAGGGGCTTCTTTAGAAAACGTGGAGAGAGAGTGCTCAGATGTTTGCAGCAGAGTGGAAACTAGGAAAGGAGAAAGTACTCGAGTTTCATGAAAATTGAATCGTGCATTTGCACAGAAAACCCAATTCAGTTTCTGCCTGAAAGTGCATGCATAGGGAAAGCTGAACTCATGGAAATCGAAGTAGTTTGTTATAACAGAAGAACCGTGCATGGGGGAACAACCACATCTGCACAGGAAACTGGGAATGAGGAGGGGAGTTGATAGGCAAAGTTTCTTTGAAATCCATTCGTGAAACTTTCTCAGAAAAGGAACTTAAATTTCAGCCACTTTTACACTACACGTTAGATTACTGCAAGTGCAATACATAAGGGGCTTCTTAAGAAAACGTGGAGAGAGAGTGCTCAGATGTTTGCAGCAGAGTTCAAACTAGGAAAAGAGAAAGTACCCCGAGTTTCCTGAAAATTCAGTCGTGCATTTGCTCAGAAAACTCAATTAGGTTTCTGCCTGAAAGTGCGTGCCTAGGGAAAGCTCATTTCATGGAAATCGAAGTAGTTTGTTATTACAGAAGAACCGTGCATGGTGGAACCACCACTTCTGCGCAGCAAAGTGGGAATGAGCAGGGGAGTTGAGAGGCAAAGTTTCATTGAAATCCATACGTGAAACTTTCTCAGTACAGCAACTTCAATTTCAGCTCCTTTTACACTGCAGATTAGATAACTGCAAGTGCAATACATAAGGGGCTTCTTTAGAAAACGTGGAGAGAGAGTGCTCAGATGTTTGCAGCAGAGTGGAAACTAGGAAGGGAGAAAGTACTCCGAGTTTCATGAAAATTGATTCGTGCATTTGCACAGAAAACCCTATTCAGTTTCTGCCTGAAAGTGCATGCATAGGGAAAGCTGAACTCATGGAAATCGAAGCAGTTTGTTATAACAGAAGAACCGTGCATGGGGGAACGACCACATCTGCACAGGAAACTGGGAATGAGGAGGGGAGTTGATAGGCAAAGTTTGTTTGAAATCCATTCGTGAAACTTTCTCAGAAAAGCAACTTCAATTTCAGCCCCTTTTATACTACACGTTAGATTACTGCAAGTGCAATACAAACGGGGCTTCTTTAGAAAACGTGGAGAGCGAGTGCTCAGATGTTTGCAGCAGAGTGGGAACCAGGAAAAGAGAAAGTACCCCGAGTTTCGTGAAAATTCAGTCGTGCATTTTCTCTGAAAGCGCAATTCAGTTTCTGCCTGAAAGTGCGTGCATAGGGAAAGCTGAACTCATGGACGTCGAAGCAGTTTGTTATAACAGAAAAACCGTGCATGGGTCAACCACCACATCTGCACAGCAAAGGGGGAATGAGGAGGGGAGTTGATAGGCAAAGTTTCTTTGAAATCCATTCGTGAAACTTTCTCAGAAAAGGAACTTAAATTTCAGCCACTTTTACACTACACGTTAGATTACTGCTAGTGCAATACATAAGGGGCTTCTTAAGAAAACGTGGAGAGAGAGTGCTCAGATGTTTGCAGCAGAGTTCAAACTAGGAAAAGAGAACATACCCCGAGTTTCATGAAAATTCAGTCGTGCATTTGCTCAGAAAACTCAATTAGGATTCTGCCTGAAAGTGCGTGCCTAGGGAAAGCTCATTTCATGGAAATCGAAGTAGTTTGTTATTACAGAAGAACCGTGCATGGTGGAACCACCACTTCTGCGCAGCAAAGTGGGAATGAGGAGGGGAGTTGAGAGGCAAAGTTTCATTGAAATCCATTCGTGAAACTTTCTCAGTACAGCAACTTCAATTTCAGCTCCTTTTACACTGCAGATTAGATAACTGCAAGTGCAATACATAAGGGGCTTCTTTAGAAAACGTGGAGAGAGAGTGCTCAGATGTTTGCAGCAGAGTGGAAACTAGGAAAGGAGAAAATACTCCGAGTTTCATGAAAATTGATTCGTGCATTTGCACAGAAAACCCAATTCAGTTTCTGCCTGAAAGTGCATGCATAGGGAAAGCTGAACTCATGGAAATCGAAGCAGTTTGTTATAACAGAAGAACCGTGCATGGGAGAACGACCACATCTGCACAGGAAACTGGGAATGAGGAGGGGAGTTGATAGGCAAAATTTCTTTGAAATCCATTCATGAAACTCTCTCAGAAAAGCAACTTCAATTTCAGCCCATTTTATACTACACGTTAGATTACTGCAAGTGCAATACAAAAGGGGCTTCTTTAGAAAACGTGGAGAGCGAGTGCTCAGATGTTTGCAGCAGAGTGGGAACCAGGAAAAGAGAAAGTACCCCGAGTTTCATGAAAATTCAGTCGTGCATTTTCTCTGAAAGCGCAATTCAGTTTCTGCCTGAAAGTGCGTGCATAGGGAAAGCTGAACTTATGGAAATCGAAGCAGTTTGTTTAACAGAAAAACCGTGCATGGGTCAACCACCACATCTGCACAGCAAAGTGGGAATGAGGAGGGGAGGTGATAGGCAAAGTTTCATTGAAATCCATTCGTGAAACTTTCTCTGCACAGCAACTTCAATTTCAGCTCCTTTTACACTGCATATTAGATTACTGCAAGTGCAATACATAAGGGGCTTCTTAAGAAAACGTGGAAAGAGAGTGCTCAGATGTTTGCAGCTGAGTTGAAAGTAGAAAAAGAGAAAGTACCCCGAGTTTCATGAGAATTCAGTCGTGCATTTGCTCAGAAAACGCAATTCAGTTTCTGCCTGAAAGTGCGTGCATAGGGAAAGCTAAACACACGGAAATCGAAGCACTTTGTTATAACAGAAAAACCGTGCATGGGTCAACCACCACATCTGCACAGCAGAGTGGGAATGAGGAGGGGAGTTGATAGGCAAAGTTTCATTGAAATCCATCGTGAAACTTTCTCAGAAAAGAAACCTCAATTTCTGGCCTTTTCTAACTGCTCCTTAGACTACTGCAAGCGCCATACTTAAGGGGCTTCTTTAGAAAACGTGGAGGGAGAGTGCTCAGATGTAGGGAGCGGAGTGTGAACGAGAAAAAGAGAAAGTACCCTGACTTCCATGAAAATTCAGTAGTGCATTTGCTCAGAAAATTCAATTCAGTTGCTGCCTGAAATTGCGTGCATAGGGAAAGCTCATTTCATGGAAATCGAACCAGTTTGTTATAACCGAAGAACCATGCATGGTGGAACCACCACATCTGCGCAGCAAAGTGGGAATGATGTGGGGAGTTGATAGGAAAAGATACATTGAAATCCATTCGTGAAACTTTCTCTGCACAGCAACTTCAATTTCAGCTCATTTTACACTGCAGATTATATTACTGCAAGTGCAATACATAAGGGCTTCTTAAGAAAACGTGGAGAGAGAGTGCTCAGATGTTTGCAGCAGAGTGGAAACTAGGAAAAGAGAAAGTACCCCGAGTTTCAGGAAAAATCAGTCGTGCATTGGCTCAGAAAACACAATTCAGTTTCTGCCTGAAAGTGTGTGCATAGGGAAAGCTGAACTCATGGAAATCGAAGCAGTTTGTTACTACAGAAGAACTGTGCATGGTGGAACCACCACATCAGCGCAGTAAAGTGGGAATGAGTAGGGGAGTTGATAGGCATAGTTTTATTGAAATCCATTCGTGAAACTTTCTCAGAAAAGCAACCTCAATTTCAGGCCTTTTCAAACTGCTCCTTAGACTACTGCAAGAGCAGTTCATAAGGGGATTCTTTAGAAAACGTGGAGGGAGAGTGCTCAGATGTAGGGAGCAGAGTGTGAACGAGAAAAAGAGAAAGTACCCTGCCTTCCATGAAAATTCAGTCGTGCATTTGCTCAGAAAACTCAATTCAGTTGCTGCCTGAAAATGCGTGCATAGGGAAAGCTCATTTCATGGAAATCGAACCAGTTTGTTATAACCGAAGAGCCGTGCAAGGTGGAACCACCACGTCTGCCCAGCAGAGTGGGAATGAGCAGGGGAGTTGATAGGCAAAGTTTCATTGAAATCCATTCGTGAAACTTTCTCGGCACAACAACTTCAATTTCAGCTCCTTTTACACTGCAGATTATATTACTGCAAGTGCAATACGTAAGGGGCTTCTTAAGAAAACGTGGAGAGAGAGTGCTCAGATATTTGCAGCAGAGTGGAAACTAGAAAAAGTGAAAGTACCCCGAGTTTCAGGAAAATTCAGTCGTGCATTTGCTCAGAAAACACAATTCAGTTTCTGCCAGAAAGTGTGTGCACTCGGAAAGCTGAACTCATGGAAATCGAAGCAGTTTGTTACTACAGAAGAAGTTTGCATGGTGGAACCACCACATGAGTGCAGTAAAGTGGGAATGAGGAGGGGAGTTGATAGGCATAGTTTCATTGAAATCCATTCGTGAAACTTTCTCAGAGAAGCAACCTCAATTTCAGGCCTTTTCAAACTGCTCCTTAGACTACTGCAAGAGCAGCACATAAGGGGCTTCTTTAGAAAACGTGGAGGGAGAGTGGTTATATGTAGGTGGCAGGGTGTGGATGAGAAAAAGAGAAAGTACCCTGCCTTCCATGATAATTCAGTCGTGCATTTGCTCAAAAAAGGCAATTCAGTTTCTGCCTGAAAGTGCGTGCATAGGGAAACCTGAACTCATGGAAATCGAAGCAGTTTCATATAACAGAAGACCCATGAATGGGGAAACCACCACATTTGTGCAGCAAATTAGAAATGATGAGGGGAGTTGATAGGCAAAGTTTCTTTGAAATCCATTCGTGAAACTTTCTCAGAAAAGCAACTTCAATTTCAGCCCCTTTTACACTACAAATTAGATTACTGCAGGTGCAATACAAAAGGGGCTTCTTTAGAAAACGTGGAGAGCGAGTTCTCAGATGTTTGCAGCAGAGTGGGAACCAGGAAAAGAGAAAGTACCCCGAGTTTCATGAAAATTCAGTCGTGTATTTTCTCTGAAAGCGCAATTCAGTTTCTGCCTGAAAGTGCGTGCATAGGGAAAGCTGAATTCATGGACGTCGAAGCAGTTTGTTATAACAGAAAAACCGTGCATGGGTCAACCACCACATCTGCACAGCAAAGTGGGAATGAGGAGGGGAGTTGATAGGCAAAGTTTCTTTGAAATCCATTCGTGAAACTTTCTCAGAAAAGGAACTTAAATTTCAGCCACTTTTACACTACACGTTAGATTACTCCAAGTGCAATACATAAGGGGCTTCTTAAGAAAACGTGGAGAGAGAGTGCTCAGATGTTTGCAGCAGAGTTCAAACTAGGAAAAGAGAAAGTACCCCGAGTTTCATGAAAATTCAGTCGTGCATTTGCTCAGAAAACTCAATTAGGTTTCTGCCTGAAAGTGCGTGCCTAGGGAAAGCTCATTTCATGGAAATCGAAGTAGTTTGTTATTACAGAAGAACCGTGCATGGTGGAACCACCACTTCTGCGCAGCAAAGTGGGAATGAGGAGGGGAGTTGAGAGGCAAAGTTTCATTGAAATCCATACGTGAAACTTTCTCAGTACAGCAACTTCAATTTCAGCTCCTTTTACACTGCAGATTAGATAACTGCAAGTGCAATACATAAGGGGCTTCTTTAGAAAACGTGGAGAGAGAGTGCTCAGATGTTTGCAGCAGAGTGGAAACTAGGAAAGGAGAAAGTTCTCCGAGTTTCATGAAAATTGATTCGTGCATTTGCACAGAAAACCCAATTCAGTTTCTGCCTGAAAGTGCATGCATAGGGAAAGCTGAACTCATGGAAATCGAAGTAGTTTGTTATAACAGAAGAACCGTGCATGGGGGAACGACCACATCTGCACAGGAAACTGGGAATGAGGAGGGGAGTTGATAGGCAAAGTTTCTTTGAAATCCATTCGTGAAACTTTCTCAGAAAAGCAACTTCAATTTGAGCCCCTTTTATACTACACGTTAGATTACTGCAAGTGCAATACAAAAGGGGCTTCTTTAGAAAACGTGGAGAGAGAGTGTTCAGATGTTGGAAGCAGAGTGGGAACTAGGAAAAGAGAAAGTACCCCGAGTTTCATGGAAATTCATTCGTGCATTTCCTCTGGAAACGCAATTCAGTTGCTGCCTGAAAGTTTGTGCATAGGGAAAACTCAATTCATGGAAATCGAAGCATTTTTTTATAACAGAAGATCCGTGCATGGTGGAACCACCACATCTGCGCAGCAAAGTATGAATGAGGACGGGAGTTGACAGGCAAAGTTTCATTGAAATCCATTCGTGAAACTTTCTCAGAAAAGCAACCTCAATTTCAGGCCTTTTGAAACTGCTCCTTAGACTACGGCAAGAGCAGTACATAAGGGGCTTGTTTATCAAACGCGGAGAGAGAGTGCACAGATTTTGGCAGCAGAGTGGGTACTAGGAAAAGAGAAAGTACCCGGAGTTTCTTGAAAATTCAGTCGTGCATTTGCTCAGATAACTCAATTCAGTTGCTGCCTGAAAGTGCGTGCATAGGGAATGCTCAATTCATGGAAAGCGAAGCAGTTTGTTATAACAGAAGAACCATGCATGGTGGAACCACCACATGAGCGAAGCAAAGTGGAAATGAGAAAGGGAGTTGATAGGAAAAGTTTCATTGAAATCCATTTGTGTAACGTCCTCAGAACTGCAACATCAATGTTAGCCCCTTTTACACTGCACATTAGATTACTGCAAGTGCAATACATAAGGGGCTTCTTTAGAAAACATGGAGAGAGAGTGCTCAGATGTTGGCAGCAGAGTGGTAACTAGGAAAAAGAAAGTACCCCGAGATTCATGAAAATTCAGTCATGCATTTGCTCTGAAAACGCAATTCAGTTGCTGCCTGAAAGTGCGTGCATAGGGAAATCTGAATTCATGGAAATCGAAGCAGTTTGTTATTACAGAAGAACCGTGCATGGTGGAACCACCATATCTGCGCAGCAAAGTGAGAATGAGGAGTGGAGTTGATAGGAATGTTTCATTGAAATGCATTCGTGAAACTTTCTCAGAAAAGCAACCTCAATGAGGCCTTTTCAACCTGCTCCTTAGACTAAGGCAAGAGCAGTACATAAGGGCCTTGTTTAGAAAACGTGGAGAGAGAGTACACAAATTTTGGCAGCACAGTGGGAACTAGGAAAAGAGAGAGTACCCCGAGTTTCCTGAAAATTCAGTCGTACATTTGCTCAGAAAAATCAATTCAGTTGCTGCCTGAAAGTGCATACATATGGAATGCTCAGTTCATGGAAAGCGAAGCGGTTAGTTATAGCAGAAGAACCGTGCTTGGTGGAACAACGACATCTGTGCAGCAAAGTGGGAATGAGGAGGGGAGTTGATAGACAAAGTTTCATTGAAATCCATTCTTGAAATTTTCTCAGAAAAGCAAACTCAATTTCAGGCCTTTTCAAACTGCTCCTTGGACTGCTGCAAGAGCAATACATAAGGGGCTTGTTTAGAAAACGTGGAGGAAGAGTGCTCAGAAGTAGGGAGCAGAGTTTGAACGAGAAAAAGACAAAGTACCCTGACTACCAAGAAAATTCAGTCGTTCAATCACAAAACTCAATATAGCTGCTGTCTGAAAGGGCGTATATAGATAATGCTCAATTCATGGAAAGCGAAGCGGTTTGTTATAGCAGAAGAACCCTGCATGGGGGAAACACCACATCTGCGCAGCAAAGTGGGAATGAGGAGGGGAGTTGACAGGCAAAGTTTCATTGAAATCCATTCGTGAAACTTTCTCAGAAAAGCAACCTCAATTTCAGGCCATTTCAAACTGCTCCTTGGACTACTGCAAGAGCAATACATAAGGGGCTTGTTTAGAAAACGTGGAGGAAGAGTGCTCAGAAGTAGGGAGCAGAGTTTGAATGAGAAAAAGACAAAGATTCCTGACTTCCATGAAAATTCAGTCGTGCATTTGCTCACAAAACTCAATTCAGATGCTGCCTGAAAGTGCCTGCCTAGGGAAAGCTGAATTCATGGAAATCGAAGCAGTTTTTATTACTTAAGAACCATGCATGGTGGAACCACCACATTTGCGCAGCAAATTGGGAATGAGGAGGGGAGTTGATAGGCATAGATTCATTGAAATCCATTCGTGATACTTTCTCAGAAAAACAACCTAATTTCAGGCCTTTTCAAACTGCTCCTTAGACAACTGAAAGAGCAGTACATAAGGGGCTTGTTTAGAAAACGTGGAGAGAGAGTGCAGATTTTGGCAGCATAGTGGAAACTAGGAGAAGAGAAAGTACCCGGAGTTTCTTGAAAACTCAGTCGTGCATTTGCTCTGAAAACGCAATTCAGTTGCTGCCTGAAAGTGCATGCATAGGGAATGCTGAATTCATGGAAATCGAAGCAGTTTGTTATAACAGAAGAACAATGCATGGTGGAACCACCACATCTGCGCAGCAAAGTGGGAATGAGGAGGGGAGTTGATAGGCAAAGTTTCATAAAATCCATTCGTGAAACTTTCTCGGAAAAGCAAACTCATTTTCAGGCCTTTTCCAACTGCTCCATGGACTATTGCAAGAGCAGTACATAAGGGGCTTGTTTAGAAAACATGGAGGGAGAGTGCTCAGATGTATGGAGCAGAGTGTGAATGAGAAAAAGAGAAAGTAACCTGACTTCCATGAAAGTTCAGTCGTGCATTTGCTCAGTAAAATCAATTCAGTTGCTGCCTGAAAGTGCGTGCATAGGGAAAGCTCAATTCATAGAAATCGAAGCAGTTTGTTATAACAGAAGACCGGTGCATGGTGGAACGACCACATCTGCGCGGCAAAGTGGGAATGAGGAGGGGAGTTGATAGGCAAAGTTTCATTGAAATCCATTCGTGAAACTTTCTCGGAAAAAGAACCTAATTTTCAGGCCTTTTCAAACTGCTCCTTAGACTACTGCAAGAGCAGTAAATAAGGGGCTTGTTTAGAAAACATGGAGGGAGAGTACTCAGATGTAGGGAGCAGAGTTTGAATGAGAAAAAGACAAAGTTTCCAGACTTCCATGAAAACTCAGTCGTGCATTTGCTCAGAAAACTCAATTCAGATGCTGCCTGAAAGTGCCTGCCTAGGAAAAGCTGAATTCATGGAAATCAAAGCAGTTTTTATTACAGAGAACCATGCATGGTGGAACCACCACATTTGCGCAGCACATTGGGAATGAGGAGGGGAGTTGATAGGCATAGATTCATTGAAATCCATTCGTGATACTTTCTCAGAAAAACAACCTAATTTCAGGCCTTTTCAAACTGCTCCTTAGACAACTGAAAGAGCAGTACATAAGGGGCTTGTTTAGAAAACGTGGAGAGAGAGTGCAGATTTTGGCAGCATAGTGGAAACTAGGAGAAGAGAAAGTACCCGGAGTTTCTTGAAAATTCAATCGTGCATTTGCTCAGAAAACTCAATTCAGTTGCTGCCTGAAAGTGCGTGCATAGGGAAGGCTCAATTCATGGAAAGCGAAGTGGTTTGTTATAACAGAAGAACCGTGCATGGTGGAACCACCACATCTGCGCAGCAAAGTGGGAATGAGGAGGGCAGTTGATAGGCAAAGTTTCATTGAAATCCATTTGTGAAACTTTCTCAGAACAGCAACTTCAATTTCAATGCTTTTAATCTGCACATAAGATTACTGTAATTGCAATACATAAGGGGCTTCTTTAGAAAACGTGGAGAGAGAATACTCAGATGTTGGAAGCAGGGTGGGAACTAGGAAAAGTGAAAGTACCCCGTGTTTCATTAAAATTCAGTCGTGCATTTGCTCTGAAAACGCACTTCAGTTGCTGCCTGAAAGTGTATGCGTAGGGAAAGCTGAATTCATGGAAATCGAACCACTTTGTTATAACAGTAGAACCGTGCATGGTGGAACCACCACATCTGTGCAGCAAAGTGGGAATGAGGAGGGGAGTTGATAGGCAAAGTTTCATTGAAATCCATTCGTGAAATTTTCTCAGAAAAGCAATTTCAATTTCAGCCCATTTTACACTACAGGTTAGATTACTGCAAGTGCAATACAAAAGGGGTTCTTTAGAAAACGTGGAGAGCGAGTGCTCAGAATTTGGAAGCAGAGGGGGAACTAGGAAAAAAGAGAGTACCCCGATTTTCATGAAAATTCAGTCGTGCATTTGCTCTGAAAACGCAATTCAGTTGCTGCCTCAACGTGCGTGCATAGGGAAACCTGAATTCATGGAAATCAAAGCAGTTTGTTATTACACAAGAACCATGCATGGTGGAACCACCACATCTGCGCAGCAAATTGGGAATGAGGAGGGTAGTTGATAGGCATAGATTCATTGAGTTCCATTCGTGAAACTTTTTCAGAAAAACAACCTCAATTTCAATCCTTTTCCACCTGCTCCTTAGACTACTGCAAATGCAGTACAAAAGGGGCTTGTTTAGATAACGTGGAGAGAGAGTGCAGATTTTGTCAGCAGAGTGGGAACTAGGAGAAGAGAAATTACCCAGAATTTCTTGAAAATTCAATCATGCATTTGCTCAGAAAATTCAATTGTTTTGCTGCCTGAAAGTGCGTGCATAGGGAATGCTCAATTCATGGAAAGCGAAGTGGTTTGTTATAACAGAAGAACTGTGCGTGGTGGAACCACCACATGAGCGAAGCAAAGTGGGAATGAGGAGTGGAGTTGATAGGCAAAGTTTCATAGAAATCCATTCTTGAAACTTTCTCAGAACAGCAACTTCAATTTCAGCCCCTTTTACACTGCACATTCGATTATTGGAAGTGCAATACATAAGGGGCTTCTTTAGAAAACGTGGAGAGTGAGTGCTCACATGTTAGAAGCAGAGGGGGAACTAGGAAAAGAGAAAGTACCCCGATTTTTATGAAAATTCAGTCGTGCATTTCCTCTGAAAGTGCAATTCAGTTGCTGCCTGAAAGTGCGTTCATAGGGAATGCTGAATTCATGGAAAACGAAGCAGTTTGTTATAACAGAAGAACCATGCATGGTGGAACCACCACATCTGCGTGGCAAAGTGGGAATGAGGAGGGGAGTTGATAGGCAAAGTTTCATTTAAATCCATTTGTGAAACTTTCTCGGAAAAGCATCCTCATTTTCAGGCCTTTTCAAACTGCTCCTTAGACTACTGCAAGAGCAGTACATAAGGGGCTTGTTTAAAAACATGGAGGGAGAGTGCTCAGATGTAGGGAGCAGAGTGTTAAGGAGAATAAGACAAAGTACCCTGACTTCCATGACAATTGAGTCGTGAATTTTCTAAGAAAACTGAATTCAGTTGCTGCCTGAAAGTGCGTGCACAGGGAAAGCTAAATACATGGAAATCGAAGAAGTTAGTTATAGCAGAAGAACCGTGCATGGTGGAACCACCACATCTGCTCAGAAAATTGGAAAAGAGGAGTGGAGTTGATAGGCAAAGTTTCATTGAAAACCATTTGTTAAACGTTCTCAGAACAGCAAATTCAATTACAGCCCCTTTTACTCTGCACATTAGATTACTGCAAGTGCAATACATAAGGGGCTTCTTTAGAAAACATGGAGAGAGAGTGCTCAGATGTTGGCAGCAGAGTGTTAACTAGGAAAAGAGAAAGGACCCGGAGTTTCATGAAAATTCAGTCATGCATTTGCTCTGAAAACACAATTCAGTTGCTGCCTCAAAGTGCGTGCATAGGGAAAGCTCATTTCATGGAAATCGAAGCAGTTTCTTATTACAGAGGAATCGTGCATGGTGGAACCACCACGTCTGCGCAGCAAAGTGGGAATGAGGAGAGGAGTTGTTAGGCATAGATTCATTGAAATCCATTCGTGATACTTTCTCAGAAAAACAACCTAATTTCAGGCCTTTTCAAACTGCTCCTTAGACAACTGAAAGAGCAGTACATAAGGGGCTTGTTTAGAAAACGTGGAGAGAGAGTGCAGATTTTGGCAGCATAGTGGAAACTAGGAGAAGAGAAAGTACCCGGAGTTTCTTGAAAATTCAATCGTGCATTTGCTCAGAAAACTCAATTCAGTTGCTGCCTGAAAGTGCGTGCATAGGGAAGGCTCAATTCATGGAAAGCGAAGTGGTTTGTTATAACAGAAGAACCGTGCATGGTGGAACCACAACATCTGCGCAGCAAAGTGGGAATGAGGAGGGCAGTTGATAGGCAAAGTTTCATTTAAATCCATTTGTGAAACTTTCTCAGAACAGCAACTTCAATTTCAATGCTTTTAATCTGCACATAAGATTACTGTAATTGCAATACATAAGGGGCTTCTTTAGAAAACGTGGAGAGAGAGTACTCAGATGTTGGAAGCAGGGTGGGAACTAGGAAAAGTGAAAGTACCCCGTGTTTCATTAAAATTCAGTCGTGCATTTGCTCTGAAAACGCAATTCAGTTGCTGCCTGAAAGTGTATGCGTAGGGAAAGCTGAATTCATGGAAATCGAACCACTTTGTTATAACAGTAGAACCGTGCATGGTGGAACCACCACATCTGTGCAGCAATGTGGGAATGAGGAGGGGAGTTGATAGGCAAAGTTTCATTGAAATCCATTCGTGAAATTTTCTCAGAAAAGCAATTTCAATTTCAGCCCATTTTACACTACAGGTTAGATTACTGCAAGTGCAATACAAAAGGGGTTCTTTAGAAAACGTGGAGAGCGAGTGCTCAGAATTTGGAAGCAGAGGGGGAACTAGGAAAAAAGAGAGTACCCCGATTTTCATGAAAATTCAGTCGTGCATTTGCTCTGAAAACGCAATTCAGTTGCTGCCTCAACGTGCGTGCATAGGGAAACCTGAATTCATGGAAATCAAAGCAGTTTGTTATTACACAAGAACCATGCATGGTGAAACCACCACATCTGCGCAGCAAATTGGGAATGAGGAGGGTAGTTGATAGGCATAGATTCATTGAGTTCCATTCGTGAAACTTTTTCAGAAAAACAACCTCAATTTCAATCCTTTTCCACCTGCTCCTTAGACTACTGCAAATGCAGTACAAAAGGGGCTTGTTTAGATAACGTGGAGAGAGAGTGCAGATTTTGTCAGCAGAGTGGGAACTAGGAGAAGAGAAATTACCCAGAGTTTCTTGGAAATTCAATCATGCATTTGCTCAGAAAATTCAATTGTTTTGCTGCCTGAAAGTGCGTGCATAGGGAATGCTCAATTCATGGAAAGCGAAGTGGTTTGTTATAACAGAAGAACTGTGCGTGGTGGAACCACCACATGAGCGAAGCAAAGTGGGAATGAGGAGTGGAGTTGATAGGCAAAGTTTCATAGAAATCCATTCTTGAAACTTTCTCAGAACAGCAACTTCAATTTCAGCCCCTTTTACACTGCACATTCGATTATTGGAAGTGCAATACATAAGGGGCTTCTTTAGAAAACGTGGAGAGTGAGTGCTCACATGTTAGAAGCAGAGGGGGAACTAGGAAAAGAGAAAGTACCCCGATTTTTATGAAAATTCAGTCGTGCATTTCCTCTGAAAGTGCAATTCAGTTGCTGCCTGAAAGTGCGTTCATAGGGAATGCTGAATTCATGGAAAACGAAGCAGTTTGTTATAACAGAAGAACCATGCATGGTGGAACCACCACATCTGCGTGGCAAAGTGGGAATGAGGAGGGGAGTTGATAGGCAAAGTTTCATTGAAATCCATTTGTGAAACTTTCTCGGAAAAGCATCCTCATTTTCAGGCCTTTTCAAACTGCTCCTTAGACTACTGCAAGAGCAGTACATAAGGGGCTTGTTTAAAAACATGGAGGGAGAGTGCTCAGATGTAGGGAGCAGAGTGTTAAGGAGAATAAGACAAAGTACCCTGACTTCCATGACAATTCAGTCGTGAATTTTCTAAGAAAACTGAATTCAGTTGCTGCCTGAAAGTGCGTGCACAGGGAAAGCTAAATACATGGAAATCGAAGAAGTTAGTTATAGCAGAAGAACCGTGCATGGTGGAACCACCACATCTGCTCAGAAAATTGGAAAAGAGGAGTGGAGTTGATAGGCAAAGTTTCATTGAAATCCATTTGTGAAACGTTCTCACAACAGCAAATTCAATTACAGCCCCTTTTACTCTGCACATTAGATTACTGCAAGTGCAATACATAAGGGGCTTCTTTAGAAAACGTGGAGAACGAGGGCTCAGATGTTGGCAGCAGAGTGGTAACTTGTAAAAGAGAAAGTACCCCGAGTTTCAGGAAAATTCAGTCGTGCATTTGCTCAGAAAACTCAATTCAGTTGCTGCCTGAAAGTGCGTGCACAGGGAATGATCAATTTATGGAAAGCAAAACGGTTTGTTATAACAGAAGAAACGTGCATGGTGGAACCACCACATCTGTGCAGCAAAGTGGGAATGAGGAGGGGAGTTGATAGGCAAAGTTTCATTGAAATCCATTTGTGAAACTTTCTCAGAAAAGCAACATCAATATCAGCCCCTTCTACACTACACATTGGATTACTACAAGTGCAATACAAAAGGGGCTTCTTTAGAAAACGTGGAGAGGGTGTATTCAGATGTTGGAAGCAGAGTGGGAACTAGAAAAACAGAAAGTACACCGATTTTCATGAAAATTCCGCCGTGCATTTGCTCTGAAATCGCAATTCAGTTGTTGCTTGAAATTGCGTGCATAGTGAATGCTCAATTCATGGAAATCGAAGCAGTATGTTATAACAGAAGGACCATGCATGGTGGAACCACCACATAAACAAGCAGAGTGGGAATGAGAAAGGGAGTTGATAGGCAATTTTCATTGAAATCCATTCGTGAAACTTTCTCAGAACAGCAACTTCAATTTCAGCCCCTTTTACACTGCGCATTAGATAACTGCAAGTGCAATACATAAGGGGCTTCTTTAGAAAACATGGAGAGAGAGTGCTCAGATGTTGGCAGCAGAGTGGTAACTAGGAAAAGAGAGAGTACCCCAGTTTCAGGAAAATTCAGTCGCGCATTTGCTCTGAAAAAGCAATTCAGTTGCTGCCTGAAAGTGCATGCATAGGGAAAGCTGAATTCATGCAAATCGAAGGAGTTTGTTATTACACAAGAACCGTGCTTCGTGGAACCACCACATCTGTGCAGCAAAGTGGGAATGAGGAGGGGAGTTGATAGGCAAAATTTCATTGAAATCCATTCTTGAAATTTTCTCAGAAAAGCAACCTCAATTTCAGGCCTTTTGAAACTGCTCCTTGGACTACTGCAAGAGCAATACATAAGGGGCTTGTTTAGAAAACGTGGACAGAGTGCACAGAAGTAGGGAGTAGAGTTTGAACGAGACAAAGACAAAGTACCTTGACTTCCATGAATATTCAGTCGTGAAATCAGAAAACTTAATTTAGTGCTGTCTGAAAGGTCGTGCATAGGGAATGCTCAATTCATGGAAAGTGAAGCGTTTGTTATAATAGAAGAACCGTGCATCGGGGAACCACCACATCTGCGCAGCAAAGTGGGAATGAGGAGGAAAGTTGACAGGCAAAGTTTCATTGAAATCCATTCGTGAAACTTTCTCAGTACAGCAACTTCAATTTCAGCTCCTTTTACACTGCAGATTAGATAACTGCAAGTGCAATACATAAGGGGTTTCTTTAGAAAACGTGGAGAGAGAGTGCTCAGATATTTGCAGCAGAGTGGAAACTAGGAAAGGAGAAAGTACTCCGAGTTTCATGAAAATTGATTCGTGCATTTGCACAGAAAACCCAATTCAGTTTCTGCCTGAAAGTGCATGCATAGGGAAAGCTGAACTCATGGAAAACGAAGCAGTTTGTTATAACAGAAGAACCGTGCATGGGGGAACGACCACATCTGCACAGGAAACTGGGAATGAGGAGCGGAGTTGATAGGCAAAGTTTCTTTGAAATCCATTCGTGAAACTCTCTCAGAAAAGCAACTTCAATTTCAGCCACTTTTACACTACACGTTAGATTACTGCAAGTGCAATACATAAGGGGCTTCTTAAGAAAACGTGGAGAGAGAGTGCTCAGATGTTTGCAGCAGAGTTCAAACTAGGAAAAGAGAACGTACCCCGATTTTCATGAAAATTCAGTCGTGCATTTGCTCAGAAAACTCAATTAGGATTCTGCCTGAAAGTGCGTGCCTAGGAAAAGCTCATTTCATGGAAATCGAAGTAGTTTGTTATTACAGAAGAACCGTGCATGGTGGAACCACCACTTCTGCGCAGCAAAGTGGGAATGAGGAGGGGAGTTGAGAGGCAAAGTTTCATTGAAATCCATACGTGAAACTTTCTCAGTACAGCAACTTCAATTTCAGCTCCTTTTACACTGCAGATTAGATAACTGCAAGTGCAATACATAAGGGGCTTCTTTAGAAAACGTGGAGAGAGAGTGCTCAGATGTTTGCAGCAGAGTGGAAACTAGGAAAGGAGAAAGTACTCCGAGTTTCATGAAAATTGATTCGTGCATTTGCACAGAAAACCCCATTCAGTTTCTGCCTGAAAGTGCATGCATAGGGAAAGCTGAACTCATGGAAATCGAAGCAGTTTGTTATAACAGAAGAACCGTGCATGGGGGAACGACCACATCTGCACAGGAAACTGGGAATGAGGAGGGGAGTTGATAGGCAAAGTTTGTTTGAAATCCATTCGTGAAACTTTCTCAGAAAAGCAACTTCAATTTCTGCCCCTTTTATACTACACGTTAGATTACTGCAAGTGCAATACAAACGGGGCTTCTTTAGAAAACGTGGAGAGCGAGTGCTCAGATGTTTGCAGCTGAGTGGGAACCAGGAAAAGAGAAAGTACCCCGAGTTTCGTGAAAATTCAGTCGTGCATTTTCTCTGAAAGCGCAATTCAGTTTCTGCCTGAAAGTGCGTGCATAGGGAAAGCTGAACTCATGGACGTCGAAGCAGTTTCTTTAACAGAAAAACCGTGCATGGGTCAACCACCACATCTGCACAGCAAAGTGGGAATGAGGAGGGGAGTTGATAGGCAAAGTTTCATTGAAATCGATTCGTGAAACTTTCTCTGCACAGCAACTTCAATTTCAGCTCCTTTTACACTGCATATTAGATTACTGCAAGTGCAATACATAAGGGGCTTCTTAAGAAAAAGTGGAAAGAGAGTGCTCAGATGTTTGCAGCTGAGTTGAAAGTAAGAAAAGAGAAAGTACCCCGAGTTTCATGAGAATTCAGTCGTGCATTTGCTCAGAAAACGCCATTCAGTTTCTGCCTGAAAGTGCGTGCATAGGGAAAGCTAAACACACGGAAATCGAAGCACTTTGTTATAACAGAAAAACCGTGCATGGTTCAACCACCACATCTGCACAGCAGAGTGGGAATGAGGAGGGGAGTTGATAGGCAAAGTTTCATTGAAATCCATCGTGAAACTTTCTCAGAAAAGAAACCTCAATTTCTGGCCTTTTCTAACTGCTCCTTAGACTACTGCAAGCGCCATACTTAAGGGGCTTCTTTAGAAAACGTGGAGGGAGAGTGCTCAGATGTAGGGAGCGGAGTGTGAACGAGAAAAAGAGAAAGTACCCTGACTTCCATGAAAATTCAGTAGTGCATTTGCTCAGAAAATTCAATTCAGTTGCTGCCTGAAATTGCGTGCATAGGGAAAGCTCATTTCATGGAAATCGAACCAGTTTGTTATAACCGAAGAACCATGCATGGTGGAACCACCACATCTGCGCAGCAAAGTGGGAATGATGTGGGGAGTTGATAGGAAAAGATACATTGAAATCCATTCGTGAAACTTTCTCTGCACAGCAACTTCAATTTCAGCTCATTTTACACTGCAGATTATATTACTGCAAGTGCAATACATAAGGGGCTTCTTAAGAAAACGTGGAGAGAGAGTGCTCAGATGTTTGCAGCAGAGTGGAAACTAGGAAAAGAGAAAGTACCCCGAGTTTCAGGAAAAATCAGTCGTGCATTGGCTCAGAAAACACAATTCAGTTTCTGCCTGAAAGTGTGTGCATAGGGAAAGCTGAACTCATGGAAATCGAAGCAGTTTGTTACTACAGAAGAACTGTGCATGGTGGAACCACCACATCAGCGCAGTAAAGTGGGAATGAGTAGGGGAGTTGATAGGCATAGTTTTATTGAAATCCATTCGTGAAACTTTCTCAGAAAAGCAACCTCAATTTCAGGCCTTTTCAAACTGCTCCTTAGACTACTGCAAGAGCAGTTCATAAGGGGATTCTTTAGAAAACGTGGAGGGAGAGTGCTCAGATGTAGGGAGCAGAGTGTGAACGAGAAAAAGAGAAAGTACCCTGCCTTCCATGAAAATTCAGTCGTGCATTTGCTCTGAAAAAGCAATTCAGTTGCTGCCTGAAAATGCGTGCATAGGGAAAGCTCATTTCATGGAAATCGAACCAGTTTGTTATAACTGAAGAGCCGTGCAAGGTGGAACCACCACGTCTGCGCAGCAGAGTGGGAATGAGCAGGGGAGTTGATAGGCATAGTTTTATTGAAATCCATTCGTGAAACTTTCTCAGAAAAACAACCTCAATTTCAGGCCTTTTCCACCTGCTCCTTAGACTACTGCAAATGCAGTACAAAAGGGGCTTGTTTAGATAACGTGGAGAGAGAGTGCAGATTTTGTCAGCAGAGTGGGAACAAGGAGAAGAGAAATTACCCAGAGTTTCTTCAAAATTCAATCATGCATTTGCTCAGAAAATTCAATTGTGTTGCTGCCTGAAAGTGCGTGCATAGGGAATGCTCAATTCATGGAAAGCGAAGTGGTTTGTTATAACAGAAGAACCGTGCGTGGTGGAACCACCACATGAGCGAAGCAAAGTGGGAATGAGGAGTGGAGTTGATAGGCAAAGTTTCATAGAAATCCATTCTTGAAACTTTCTCAGAACAGCAACTTCAATTTCAGCCCCTTTTACACTGCACATTCGATTATTGGAAGTGCAATACATAAGGGGCTTCTTTAGAAAACGTGGAGAGCGAGTGCTCAGATGTTAGAAGCAGAGGGGGAACTAGGAAAAGAGAAATTACCCCGATTTTCATGAAAATTCAGTCGTGCATTTCCTCTGAAAGTGCAATTCAGTTGCTGCCTCAAAGTGCGTTCATAGGGAATGCTGAATTCATGGAAAACGAAGCAGTTTGTTATAACAGAAGAACCATGCATGGTGGAACCACCACATCTGCGTGGCAAAGTGGGAATGAGGAGGGGAGTTGATAGGTAAAGTTTCATTGAAATCCATTTGTGAAACTTTCTCAGAAAAGCATCCTCATTTTCAGGCCTTTTCAAACTGCTCCTTAGACTACTGCAAGAGCAGTACATAAGGGGCTTGATTAAAAACATGGAGGGAGAGTGCTCAGATGTAGGGAGCAGAGTGTTAAGGAGAATAAGAGAAAGTACCCTGACTTCCATGACAATTCAGTCGTGAATTTTCTAAGAAAAATGAATTCAGTTGCTGCCTGAAAGTGCGTGCACAGGGAAAGCTAAATACATGGAAATCGAAGAAGTTAGTTATAGCAGAAGAACCGTGCATGGTGGAACCACCACATCTGCGCAGAAAATTGGAAAAGAGGAGTGTAGTTGATAGGCAAAGTTTCATTGAAATCCATTTGTGAAACGTTCTCAGAACAGCAAATTCAATTACAGCCCCTTTTAGTCTGCACATTAGATTACTGCAAGTGCACTACATAAGGGGCTTCTTTAGAAAACGTGGAGAGCGAGTGCTCAGAAGTTGGCAGCAGAGTGGTAACTTGTAAAAGAGAAAGTACCCGGAGTTTCAGGAAAATTCATTCGTGCATTTGCTCAGAAAACTCAATTCAGTTGCTGCCTGAAAGTGCGTGCACAGGGAATGCTCAATTCATGGAAAGCAAAGCGGTTTGTTATAACAGAAGAACCGTGCATGGTGGAACCACCACATCTGTGCAGCAAAGTGGGAATGAGGAGGGGAGTTGATAGGCAAAGTTTCATTGAAATCCATTCGTGAATCTCTCTCAGAAAAGTAACTTCAATATCAGCCCCTTTTACACTACACGTTGGATTACTGCAAGTGCAATACAAAAGGGGCTTCTTTAGAGAACGTGGAGAGCGAGTGCTCAGAAATTGGCAGTAGAGTGGTAACATGGAAAAGAGAAAGTACCCCGAGTTTCATGAAAATTCAGTTGTGCATTTGCTCAGAAAAGTCAATTCAGTTGCTGCCTGAAAGTGTGAGCATAGGGAAATTTGAGTTCATGGAAATCGAAGCAGTTTGTTATTACAGAAGAACCGTGCATGGTGGAACCACCACATCTGCTCAGCAAAGTTGGAATGAGGAGGGGAGTTGATAGGCAAAGTTTCATTGAAATCCATTCCTGAAACTTCCTCAGAAAAGCAACCTTAATTTCAGGCCTTTTCAACATGCTACTTAGACTACTGCAAGAGCAGTACATAAGGGGCTTGTTTAGAAAACGTGGAGAGAGTGTGCACAGGTTTTGGCTGCAGAGTGGGAACTAAGAAAAGAGAAAGTACCCGGAGTTTCATGAAAATTCAATCGTACATTTGCTCACAAAAGTAAATTCAGTTGCTTCCTGAAAGGGCGTGCATAGGGAATGCTCAATTCATGGAAAGTGAAGCGGTTTGTTATAACAGAAGAACCGTGTATGGTGGAACAACCACATCTGTGCAGCAAAGTGGGTATTCAGAGGGGAGTTGATAGGCAAAGTTTCATTCAAATCCTTTCGTGAAACTTTCTCAGAAAACCAACCTCAATATCAGCCACTTTTACACTACACGTTGGAATACTGCAAGTGCAATAGAAAAGGGACTTCTTTAGAAAACGTGGAGAGCGAGTGCACAAATGTTGGAAGCAGAGTGGGAACTAGGAAAAGAGAAAGTACCCCGATTTTCATGAAAATTCAGTCGTGCATTTGCTCTGAAAACGGAATTCAGTTGTTGCCTGAAATTGCGTGCATAGGGAAAGCTGAATTCATGGAAATCGAAGCAGTTTGTTATAAGAGAAGAACCATGCATGGTGGAACGACCATATGTGCGAAGCAAAGTGGAAATGAGAAAGGGAGATGAGAGGCAAACTTTCATTGAAATC